>JANAVB010031617.1:33796982-33814482 GCA_029216955.1 Iris pallida
ACTTCAGAATACACGCAGATTTGGGATAGAACTGCCAGCTGTCTTGATTCAGCGTGCCTCGACTGACATAAAATCTCTGGTAGTGATTGCTTTTGTCAGTCACATTAAATGACAAGAAGCTCTTTTGGTACACCAACTTGACGAAGGTTGAGTCTTGCTGAAGAAGATTTCGAAAATCACGCAATAGACGACTGTGATCTCTCGAATTCTGTGCATACGTGGCATACGAAGAGACATTCTTCGACTGTTGTGCTGTCAGTCATAATTACTCTCTGACAAATGATGAGCTATCTCCCCAGTGTGATTTGTAAATATTGTCTGGATCAACTGAGCGTGACTTTTGACTCTGTCCTGATCAACTCAGCGTGACTGTCATTTTTAAAGGCCTACAAGACCCCCTTCAAAGTTTTCGAAAAATTGAAAAGACTTCAAAATTTTTGAAATACTTTGAAAATAAGATGATAAAATAAAATCAGTCACGCTGTGATGACTTCAAATTTTTCGAAAGTCGGAAAGACTTCGAAGTTCTTTGAGAATATCCAAATGAACTTATTAAATGTCATGATGACTCTTCATTTTCCGAGACTGATTTCATCCAGTTTATGGTGGAATATGAACTGCCGGCGAGCTCTGTTATATAAACAGGGAGAGGATTCATTTAATCTTCATCTTACGTCAACATGACACCAAAAGAGAAAGCTGAGGAAGAAGCACGCAAGTTGGGCTTTTGTTCCCATGGTGACCCCACTTTTGGGGGTGAAGAGCCAGAGCCCCTTGTCTTCAAACTCAAAGATGATCCCTTGCAACTAGCCAAGAATTTCTTGAGCTATTTTGGCTTAGATGGCTCGTTCTCTTCTGATGGGCGCAGCCTCATAGAGCAGCGTGAAATGTTGAAGGCTCTGTTACACCGCATGGGGGTCAAAAGCGTAGAAGAACTAGGCATTAAGCTCAGTCGCTCTGGAAAATAGAGCGTGTCTTTTGTGCTTTTGTTGCACTCTTTTTGTTTTGTCTTTTGTAAGGCCATCAGTGCCTGTCTTGAAGAATGAAGTACAACTTCTGTGTTTAATCCGCGTGCATTAATGAAGAATATTAATTAGCACCCTTTGACTATTTCCAATGTTGCTCTGTCTTCCAAAGCACACGTAACACTCATTCCACGGTTTACGAGTGCTATTTATGCGAATCTTTTCCAAGAATGGACTTGTACTTTGTCCTTTAAATAGATAGAAGAGTTTCACAGATACTCATCTTCCATTCCTCTTCTTCTTCTCTGAGAATGAAATTTTTGGGAGATTTCACTCTCAAACAGGAAAGCAATGTTTTCTAATGTTCGACTTCTGCGCACTGTATCAAACATGAGTTTGCCAATCCTTAGCACCAAACTTGAAGGTAAGTCAGTATAATACGTGTATTATTTTGCTGTTGAAGATACGCTTTCTGTTTCTTGTTTCTGATTTGAATAATACACGCCTGTTTCTGTTTGATAAATGCACACTGAATGATTTCTGTTGATACTTTCTGCAGAAACTTGGCTGAAAATTTTCTTCAGAACTGGCATTGGGGATGTAGATGTTGTGGAGAATATCCTGCTGACATCTACATCAGGGAGCTCATACGCTTTTGACGCGTAAATCAGACAACTCAGAACTCTTCGTGGAATAGAAGGGTCTTCCTCAGATGGTAGGAAGAGCCTTTATACACGAGAGTTGGATGGTGGAGTCAACTCTACCCTGAGAAATCGGGTAGTAGAGTTCCTTTCATGGAAGAACTAGGAATTGTATCCCAAGGTTTAGATACATTCCTGTCTTTCTTGAGAGGTTACCCCCAATCCACTAGTTGTATTGGCAGCACCACGACTTCGGGCTGCCATACTCTGTGGTTCTCCTCTCGTCTGAGAGAGAAGACCAGAGTTTGATTCCTGCTGATCTGGTCGTAACTGGGACCCAGACAGTCAGGAACTGCCACCAACAACGAACCTGACGGAGAAGGTCCGACGAAGAAGATCCAAAGAAGAAGATAGATCTCTATTAGGTTATTGTTGTGGTGTAGAATGAAAATCCAAGATTTGTAATAGATTTCCATTATGATTTGTAAGAAAGTCTAAGAAAATGTAATAGACTTTTTGTGGTGAAATAAGAATGGAAATGAAAATTCTTCTATGCTCAAAGATTTATATTTGTGGATGAATTGTGGACATGATAGATAATGAAATCTTCTTTTCTGTTTTAGAGTATATGATATTATCAGAGGTATTATGGACGTGATAATATGTAGGAACTCAAAAGAAAATAGATTGATTTCTATGCAGAGGTCAAAAAATGACAAATGAGCAAGTAGATTCGGAATTGATTCAGAGGTTATGAAAACATGATCAATAACGAATCCCCACTTTAATAAATTGATAGAAGATCATGAACGGACGAATAAATGAACGGATGAATCGTCGGATGAACGCAATTAATGGATGGATGAACCGTCAGATGAACGTGACGTTTTATTATTTGAAGAACTTCTGCCTATAAATATAGTAGAAATTTGACAAGAACGAACACTTCTTCTTTCAAACATAAAAATGTCGTCTGAAGAAGCATTCAAGAAAACTGGAATTGCCTCAAAAGTTCAGAAAGGCACTGAAGAACACCCTGCTGATCCAGTTCAATCGAAGAAGACAGAAGCAGACGAAGGTTCGTCTGCACCCAAGCCACCAAGGGACATTCTGGATTTCCTGCTCGAACCAGGAAAGACTGAAGAAGAAGAAGAAGCCATGAGGATGGCCGTTTGCAAGTTCCTCGTGGGTTCTAGCAAGGAGGTTCTCGACTCTTTTGCTGATCACATCTTCGAGAAGGACGGCAGTGGCCCACATCCAAATGTAGAAAAGGATGATAGTGATCTTCTTTAATATCATGTATCATCATTCATGATAAAAATAAAATAAAATTTTATTTCTAAACATGAAACTGTCTGATGATTACAAGCATTTATATTTATACATAGTACTTTTTAAGGAATTTGCCATTAATAGGCATCAAAACTTTTCGACCATCCAATTCTGAGAGTTGATAAGCTCCATTTGAGAAAACTTTGCTCACAATATAGGGTCCTTCCCACTTTGCATCAAATTTGCCCTTGCTCATATGAGTCATAGTCATAGGACGTCTGACAGTTAGAACAAGTTCTCCTTTTTGATACGCCCGAATTCTGACTTTCTTATTAAAAGCTCTTGAAATTCCAGCTTGATAGAATTCAATATTCTGTTGAGCAGATAATCGCTTTTTATCCAGAGCTTCTAATTCTTGAAGTCGAAGACGATCATTATTTTCTGCAGTGAGTTCATTAGCGATTGCTATCCTTAAAGAAGGAATTTGAATCTCTAATGGAAGAACAGCTTCGCAACCATACACCAGAGAGAAGGGTGTACATTTAGTAGCATTACGAACTGTAGTGCGATAAGCCCACAAACATTCACCGAGCTTCTCACTCCAATTACGTTTGTTAGTAGAGACAAACTTCTTTAGGAGTTTGATGATGGTCTTGTTGAAAGCTTCTGCTAATCCGTTAGCTGCCGGATTATATGCGGTAGAAGCCACATTGTTGATCCGGTGATCGTCACAGAATCGAGTAAACTTCTGATTGACGAACTGTGGTCCGTTATCATGAATAATGCGTCGAGGAACACCAAATCTGTAGATGACATGGTGCTTAATAAAGCAAATGACATTGGACGTCTTAACTTCAGACAAAGGAATGGCTTCGGCCCATTTGGAGAAGTAATCGGTTATTGCAAAAATAAACGATGACCCTTGGATGATGGCGGATTGATCGGACCAATAATGTCCATGCCCCAAGCTTCGAAGGGCCATGATGCTGTCGTCGGATGTAAAAATTCTGAAGGTTGATGAATAAAATCCGTATGGATTTGACAAGCTTTACACTTCTTTGCATATTCGATGGCGTCTGATACCATAGTAGGCCAATAATAACCCATACGTCGAATACAGTCTTGAAGTTTTGGTCCAGGCTGATGTGCTCCACGAATTCCATCATGTGCTTCACGAATAATTTGTTGAGCTTCGTCACCGGCAACACATCGGAGAAGTAAACCATCATAGGCTCGACGATATAAGGTCTTTGTTTGTATGATTATAATAGAATCGGAATGATCGTCGTCTGATAGATGCTGCTTCATTCGGATCATCCGGAAGAATATCATACAATACAAAATCTAAGAAAGAAAGTCTCCAATCCGTATCCGTATTTTGATTCTCGGCCGAATGACTGAAGATGAATTCCATGCTGGAATCAGATGAAGATGATGAAGATTTACGACTAAATCCAAATCCTCTTGTTGTGTTGACGTCATGAGATATTGATTCTTCAGTGTCAACTGGAAGTCCTAGGGTCAGGTTATTTTCAAGATGAAATAATTCTCGATTGCGAACAAGAATCATTTGTTGTCGTCTAATTGAAATAGCCAACACCGCTGCAAGATTAGCTAGAGCATCAGCTTCTGTGGTACATGCTCATCTAACATGTTCAATGAAGAATTCTTCAAACGAAGAAGCCATAATTATAGCTGATCTATGATAAGGAACCAGATCTTGATGGCGGACTTCATAAGTACCCTTTATCTGATTGACAATGAGTTTAGAGTCTCCGTACGCCTCCAAATGTTGAATATTTAGATGTTTAGCGAGTTGAAGACCAATGAGTAATGCATTGTACTCAGCTACATTGTTTGAACACGGTTGATCGAGAGAATAAGCTCTTTGGATAGCAAGACCTTCTGGCGATACAAGAACGATTCCAACTCCAGCGACAATATCACCATTAGGACCTATCCTTGAAGCTCCATCAAAGAATAGACGCCAAGTAGGATCTTCTTCAGTAATTTGGTTTGAATCTAGGACTTCATCTGGAATTTCGTCATAGAGTTTTGAATCTTCTGGAATTGAATGAGCAGCCAGAAAATCAGCTAAAGCTTGTCCTTTGACTGACTTCTGAGGAATATAATGCATGTCATATTGTGCAAGTAGGATTCCCCAGTTAGCTAATCGAGAATTCAAAACACTGGGTTTCTTCATCATGATCCGTATAGGATTGATCATGGAGATGACATGAATAGTCTGGCCAATGATATAATATCGTGTCTTTTGAACAGCGAACATCAAGGCTAGACATTCTTTTTCGACCGATGAATATCGAGGTTCAGCTCCGGTCATAGTACGACTGAGATAGTAGATGGCTTGTTCATGACCATTTTGATTCTTTTGAGCGAGTAATGCATCCAATGAATGACTCATTGCTCGAGTATATAGAAGAAATAGAATTCCTAAAACGGGAGGTACCAATACTGGAGGGCTCATCAGATATTGTTTATATCATCGAATGCTTTCTGACATTCATCATTCCAGACAAAAGAAACACCTTTATTCATAAGTTTGTTGAATGATCTGCAGCGTCCTGATAAATTAGAGATGAATTCCTGATATAAGCGATCCTTCCTTGAAATCCTCGTAGCTCTTTTAAGGTGCGTGGAGGACGCATCTCTTGGATGGCTTTGATCTTCTCGGGATCCACGTGTATACCTTTAGAGGTAACGACGAAGCCGAGAAATTTACCACTAGAGACGCCTAAGAAGGACTTAGTAGGGTTCATCTTTAATTGATGCTTACGCATTAGATCAAATATAGTCTTCAAATCTTGGATATGATCCTCCTTTTGTCGACTTTTGACTGCAATATCATCAACATAGCATTCGACTGTTTTCCGCAAATGTTTACAGAATATAGTGCTCATAGCTCATTGATAAGTTGCTCCTGTATTTTTGAGACCGAATGGCATAACTGTATAACAGTATGTACCGATCGGCATTCTGAAAGAAGTGTGCTTCTCGTCATCTGGAAATATTTTAATCTGATTGTATCTAGAATACCCGTCCATGAATGACATCCGCTCAAATCCACAGGTATTATCAATCATGACATCAGTGATTGGTAGAGGGAATTCGTCTTTAGGGCATGCCGCATTGAGATCGCGGAAGTCTATGCATACTCTGATCTTGCCAGTCTTTTTAAGGACAGGAACTATGTTGGCCACCCAATCGGGATGTTGTTCCTCTCTAATAAACTCGGAGGTTATGAATTTATTGACTTCAACTTCAATTGTATCCATAATATCTGGACGAAATTGTCGATGTTGTTGTTTGACCGGTTTAGCATTCGGCAAATATTGAGCTTGTGAGTTGTAATTTGTGGATCAAATCCTGGCATATCTTTATAACTCCAAGCGAAGACGTCGATGTAGTCACGAATGAGTTTGATCATGTCTTGCTTATCAGGTTCAGAAAGACTTTCACTAATGAATATTGGTTTGGGAGATCCTTCTTACCAACATCTATTTGAACAAGTTTGTCTTCAGTCGGAGGTTCTTTTTGCTCAAAACGGAACTCCCATTGATTATCTAATCTTTGGGCCCATTGTTCCGATTCAGGTGAAATTTCAAACTCTTCTTCGTCTTCATCACTTTCTTCAGAATGGTCAATGGAAACCATGTTGGAAGACAGAATGTTGCAGTAGAAGTCCCTGATACTTGTATCGGAATCCCAAGAAGTGGTACTAGAAGAATCTGATCTCTTATCTTCGTCAGACTCGGGATCTTCATGGATAATATTGATAAAAGGAGTAGGAGCTATATAGCCCAGTCCGTATTTCGTCCTTCCATATTTCAGAGGAGGAATACGAACAGGCATTTTTCTTCCCTTTCCACTATTGAGGCCAGTCCTGAAGTCATAGCCCATATTTTTGATGATGTCTTTAGATTGCTGACTATAACGACGTAGTTGTAATCTTCCAGTGTCATCATTTTTGTCTTCATCTTCTAAATCAGAAGGACTTTGGGGCCCTTTATAGAAGAATATTGGAATGTCTCCTAGCTTTCTGCTGGGAACTAGAAAGTATGAAGATTATACAGGTTCTAGGGATACATCTGTATGAACAGACTGTACAACCCCTATGGTTATTGCGTTCAAGTCATCTAACAAATGTAAATAACTATGAACATAATTACACACATCAGCATACTGCAAAGATTGAGACTTTTCATTAAATGTAAAAGCAGCAGTATTTACATTGGGAGAAGGCTGAGCCTTAGAGATTTTAGCCAAGTCAATGACTAAAGGGGGAGAAGAAGAACGAGAAGAAGCGTTGTTTCGATTAAGATCGATAACAAATGGCTCAGAAGAGGTGAGCTCCCTTGAAGTTTGAGATGGAAGAATAATCCGCCCTCCAACTGGAATTAGCAGAGTATCCTATTTCATATATGGAGATGCAAGAATTACAGTACGCCCACTGACAGGAATAATCATTGTATCTTGAGCAAACGACTGAGGTAACGGAGAAATCCGTCCACTCACCGGAATGATGAAAGAACCTTCTTCAGAGAGTTTGGGAGATTGTTGTTGAATAGTTTGACCTTTAACAGGAATTATTAAGGTCTCACTTTGTGAATCCTCTTTCTCCATAGCTTGTATAACCCTTGTATACTATTCTTTGTACATTCGGGAATCATTGAAATAAGCTTCAACCCCATGGAAGGGATTTATATCAGCAACTTCTTTTTGTACTCTTCCATTGCTATTAATGTATTTAAAACACTGATGAAGAGTAGAAGGCACCACATTATTTTTATGAAGAAAGGGCCTCCCCAGAAGAAGATTATAGGATCCCACGATCTCGATCACATAGAAAGTGACTTTGGATCTGAAATCGCCTATCTGAAGCTTCAGATGAATCTTTCCCAAAGGCTCGCTTTGGCTTTGATTGAATCCCAGGATAGTAGTAACCGTCTTTGAGAGCTTGTGAAGAGGGATTTTTAGTTCATCCAACAGACTCTTTGGCATTATGCTTATAGCAGATCCTGAATCAATGAGGATACGATCTATCTTTATTGTATCGATATAACCGGTGTAGTAGAGAGGCCGATCATGTCGATTATCCTCCAATAGCATGTCATCTTGTGTAAAGGTGATATTTGAGATAATTTCCAATATACTGTTGCAATGTAAGCAAGTGGCAGGTTCTGCATCTGGCTTCTTCAATTGTGCAAGACAAGAGTCAGCTTGTAGAAGTGCTTCACTTAATGTCTTCCGAGTCTCTTTGGAAAGACGTAGAAGTTCAAAGAGGGACATTCTAGCTGGAGTATTAGCAAGCTGAGCTAAAATGTCGAAATTATAAGGCTTCTGATGTCCAAGAGGAGAGGACTTCTTGATTGGCTTATCAAACCGAGCCTGTTGTTTGCCTTTCTCCAGAGCTGTAGGCTTGGGAGGAACAGGTTCAGTGGATGATTCTTCTTCAGGAGGAACATTAGAAGCATCTTTATCAGCTTGAGGGATATCAAGAGGATCCTCAGGATTTTTGGAATAATCCTTTAGATAAGGTTTCCTCCGTTCGAGTAGCACTAACAAGTGCTTCTTCTTTCTCTTTTGGCTCTGTGTCAGGAATAGATCCAAGAGAAGTCATATGACATGATTTAATCTTTCCAGCCTTCTTAGACTTTCGAGAAGTAGTCTTTTGAGGAGAAGGCGATTCAAAATCTGCCACTAGATCAGGATGGATCCACATGATTTCTCCAGTTTCCAAAGTGATTGACACTAATCCTTCAGACCGTGGAGGAGGAAGATTCACTATGTCAAGAGTTGCCTTGGGAATAGGAACGATCCCACTTTCAAGGAGTTGAGGAGGGAAATCTCCGAATTGCATAGAGACGACGTTGGAGGTGACGGTCTTCTTTTTGGAGTAAGAGAGATAGCTCCAGATTTAATCATTTCTTGGATCTTTCCTTTTAGTACATAACATGTACGAATTGTATGACCCAGCATTCTGTGATATGGGCAGTATTTGGGATGATCTGTTTTACCAGCTTCATCAGGTTTTTTGATCTCAGGTAATTGTATCTTATTACCTTTCAGCAGACATTCAAAGATACCAAGGACATCGTCGTCATCGAAAGAATATTCTTTTTTGGGGCGAGGTGTTCTTGGTTGTTGAGTTGTAGGAGAGGTTTGAACAGTTGATGCATCTTTGCTCTAAAGATTAACTTTAAGAGTTTCTTTTCTCTTGCGAGCATTGTTTTTATTGTTAGTACCTTGACCTGTTTCTTTAGGAGTCATCTGCACTCCTAAACCTTTGAAGGTTTCAGCACTAATTTCTGCGGCCTTGGCACTAACTATGAAAGAAGGCCAGTCTTGGAATTGAGTGGATCCTGTCCACATGCTAATGATTGGCAACAAGTTTGATAAAAATGTGTCGATGGTGACAGCATCAGGAGTTCCAAGAGGTATCTTCAGAGCTTCTCTTCGAAACCGTTCAATGTACTCTTCTGTAGTTTCATTATTTTTCTGCTTGATTCTAATAAGAGCAGACATAGTCATGTCATTGAGCCCTTCATAGAACCGTTCAAGAAACATCTGTTTGAAACCGAAAAATGAGGTAATGCTCCCATCTGGGAGACTTCTATACCATTCATAAGCCGTTCCCTTGAGACATCCAATAAACACCCGAGTAAGGAGGGCGTCGCTTGGTTGCAGCTGATCAGTCATCACTTTAAAGTGATTAATGAACTGACTTGGAGAAGTGGTTCTATCATAGAATGAGATAGTAGGAGGCTTGTATTTAGGAGGATACGATACTTGCTTCCATTCTATCGGATAAGGTTGTTTGATGCCTAACCTTTGTAAACCATCTTTCTGTTTGAATGCCTCGAATTGAGTTTTGAGATTCCTCAATTCTTCATTAACAATTCCAGAAGATTGTGGAGTTGTAACTTGTAGAGAATAGTTGGGAGGAGGAACAGCATTGTAAGCACTACCCCCAACTCCAGAGAGACTAGGGTTTGGTTGAGCTGGTCCAGGAGTATTAGATTGTACTGCTGGAGGAACTTGTACTGGACTCATATCAGTGTCTGTTGGTATGGCATCTGGTACAGTCTGTCGATTTTGCATCTGTGTTGCCATGAGTTCATACATCGACTTCATAGTATCAGCCATAGACTTCATTTGTTGTTCCAAAGAAGCAATTCTTTGATCTTGAGGAGTCAAGGAAGAAGAAGGTTCATCAGTATTCCCATCAACCATATAAGTCGTGACTGTACGAGGAATTATTGATGAACTGGTAGATGTTGTTTGTTCTGAATCATTGTTTTGTGCATCAAAGTCAATTATAGGAGAACTACCCCCAGTAGGAAGAGGTGGGAAGTTAGATTCTCCAAGGAATTCAGAATCATCTTCAGAGATCAAATTTCTTTGACTAGAGGCCAGGACTCTTGCTCTGGTATTTCTATATACTCCATCTGGACTATCAACTCTACCCCCAGCATCCCGAGAGGTCATATTGACAGAAGCAAACAAAGGCTTATCTTCATCAGTCCTAGGTTCACATTGAATCCGATTAAAGACAGATTGTCGTTTTGTTTGACATCTGCATTACATTGTGACTCTTGGCTGGAAGTCGCATTCATGATCAACATGATCATGAGCTATTGATTGACATCTGCATTGAATTATGACTCTTGGATAGAAGTCACATTCAGCATGGTCCTTTGACACAGAATCACTTCTTCTCTTCTGTTGAAGATATTCTCGTAAATCTGTTTGTGAAGATTGAGGAATATATTTCCTGTTCTTGGGTCTTGATGGCTCTTGATTATATAGAGAATGATTAATATGAGCCACATAGTTTCTTGCATACACTGCATCTGGATCTCTTATCCTTGTTTCCAACTGGTATGGTTTCTTAACACCAGAAGTGTTAATTTTTGTTCTTAGATCAGTTGGAGGTAACACATTGGTTTTGGACACATGGAGTTTTCCTTCCATTGATCTGGATATTTGCAGAGAAGGAAGAGTTGAACCACCCCCTTGATTAGGAGTTGGTAACAGACCTTTTCTAGACAAATTCTGTGCCCAATTCGAAGAAGTCATAGAAGAAAACATTAAGGAATGTTTCTTCTTAGACTCATTCAAGTTTTGAGACATAGAATGTCCAGAAGGAAGAGTAGTCAAAAGACCATCTCCTTTTCTTTGACTAACAAAATTGTCAGTCAAAGCTGTTCCTGAAGTAAAAACTACAGGAGCAGAAGAAACAACTAAAGAGTTATTTCTTTTCGAAGGGACTTTGTGTGGAAGACCACCCCCAGTTCTGGTAGAACTTGGCAAAGAGGAAGAGATAGCTAAAGAGCAATTCTTCTTAGATGAAATACACGCTGAAACAGGCTTGGTTAAAGAACCAGTGCTGTTGGCGTGACTTTTGACTTTGGAAATACACGCTGGAATAGATTTGGCTAAGGAGCCAGTATTATTAGCGTGATTGTTGAGGTTGAAATTGCACGCTGGAACAGACTTGGCTAAGGAACCAGTGTTGTCAGCGTGACTTTTGAGGTTGAAATTGCACGCTGGAACAGATTTGGCTAAGGAGCCAGTACTGTCAGCGTGACTTTCAACTTTGGAGACACACACTGGAACAAATTTGGCTAAGGAGCCAGTACTGTTAGTGTGATCTTTGATTGCTGTCATCTTCGAGCGCACAAGAGTGTGCGTGCTTGCAGTAGAGTTCTTGCCAGTGTTAGGAGCAGACACTGTGGCAGAGACTTCACCATTGGCTGCCAACTGATTCTTAGGGACATAGATAGAGTGTCCCTTCGACTTGGTAGTGATGATGGAGGCTGTAGTGGACTTACCACTCTTAGCCCGCTGTATTTCTTCATAGGCGAGTTGATCGAATTGGATCGTCATCACCTTCTTCGTCGAGCCGATTGACGAAGTATCGCATTGAGTTGTTGCCATCTCAGAAGAGGAGATGGTTTTCTCCAGCAGAGTCGCCAATTTATTTTCCATAAATAAATTCCTTTATTTATTGTGTATCTGGGAAAATTACAACTGTGGGAATCTGATCTAGAAGACGATCACTTTATCCCTTGGACTATGCGAAGAAGAAAAGCTCTCAAAATTTTGACAGTAGATAACTATGTATCCGTATAATGAATGAGAAAAAGAACTCTATTTATAGAGTCAAAAATAATAACTGAAAAGATAACTGTCTTCACAGCCTGTGCTTAGTTGAAAATCATGCAGGATTTACCATACGCAAGGTTATGAGCAGTTACTGGACGTAGCCTGTAACTGTTGGACACATGGCAATCATGCATGAGTCGTGTGCAAGTTACAGGACACGCAGGCGAGAGATCAGTGGCATGGCTGCCACGTACTCCAATTTGATGAAATCCACGCAGACTTGTTGAAGACGAAATCCAGGCAGACTCGGGGTAGAAAGTTTCAAAATCCACGCAAACTTGGGGCAAGAAGCTTCAGAATCCACGCAGACTTGGTGAAGACGAAATCCACACAGACTCGGGGTAGAAAGCTTCAAAATCCACGCAAACTTGGGGCAAGAAGCTTCAGAATCTACGCAGACTTTGATGAAGAAAACTTCAGAATCTACGCAGACTTGAGGAAGAAAACTTCAGAATACACGCAGATTTGGGATAGAACTGCCAGCTGTCTTGATTCAGCGTGCCTCGACTGACACAAAATCTCTGGTAGTGATTGCTTTTGTCAGTCACATTAAATGACAAGAAGCTCTTTTGGTACGCCAACTTGACGAAGGTTGAGTCTTGCTGAAGAAGATTTCGAAAATCACGCAATAGACGGCTGTGATCTCTCAAATTCTGTGCATACGTGGCATACGAAGAGACATTCTTCGACTGTTGTGCTGTCAGTCATAATTACTCTCTGACAAATGATGAGCTGTCTCTCCAGCGTGATTTGTAAATATTGTCTGGATCAACTGAGCGTGACTTTTGACTCTGTCCTGATCAACTCAGCGTAACTGTCATTTTTAAAAGCCTACACCACCTCAATCTCGGAATGATTCAGTACATAGCTGGGATCTGCCATATACCGTCTCAACTGCGACACGTGAAATACATTGCGGACTCCTTCTAATGCATGGGGCAAGTCCAGTCTGTATGATACGTCACCAACTTTTCTGCTGATAACGAAAGGTCCGATGAAGCGCGGACTAAGCTTTCCACCTCCACCAAAGCGAATAGTACCACGCGTCGGAGATATCCTCAGGAACACCAGATCTCCAACCTAGCACAAACATGGTCTCATACTTAACTATAATATTCACATGATCAACAAAATCATAAACAACAAAATTCTAATCCTAAGTCTAAGCTGTACCTAAAACTGCAAAGGTCTTCGGTGGCTATCGGCCCAATGCCGATGTTTGTCCTGCGCCACGCGAAGTCGATCAATGATGAGCTTCATCTTCTCGGTTGCGTCAACAACCATCTCAGGTCCTAATAAAGCTCACTCTCCAACGTCATCCCAAGACAAGGGTGTACGACATCTATGCCCGTACAGTGCCTCGAATGGTGACATCCCAATACTGGCCTGAAAACTGTTGTTGTATGCAAACTCCAATAAGTGCAGGTAATCCTCCCAGGATCCTCTAAAATCTAAGACACAAGTCCGCAGCATGTCCTCGAGTGTCTGAATAGTCCTCACTGACTGTCCGTCCGTCTGAGGGTGGTATACAGTACTGAACTTGAGCTGAGTGCCCAAACTAGTCTGCAGACTTTGCCAAAAATGGAAAGTAAAGCGACTATCCTGATCCGAGACAATGCTCACCGAAAATTCGTGTATCCTGATAATCTGCCACATATACATCTATGCTAGCCTCTCAGTAGACATACCCACTTTAAATGGCAAAAAGTGGGCTGATTTGGTCAACCTGTCTACGATGACCCAAATTGCGTCTTTCCTTCCTGGTGTACGCGGCAATCCAGAAACAAAGTCCATCCTGATGTGCTCCCACTTCCACTCTGGAATAGACAATGGTTGTAACAGTCCTCCTGGCCTCTGTCTCTCTGCCTTAACCTACTGACATACTAAACATCTAGCTACGAAGCGTGCTACCTCCCGCTTTATCCCATACCACCATACATGCTCCTTCAGATCCCTACACAACTTGTTGGCACCTGGATGTATAGAGTACTGAGAACGATGGGCCTCCTGCATAACCTGTTCCCGAAGCTCTCTACTAGACACATACAATCTGGAACCGTGCCTCAAAGTGCCATCCTCTGTAAGAATAAACTCATCCACCAATCCTGCTCGAACCTGCTCTCGGATACACCGTAGAGCAACATCTTCGAACTGAGTCGACTTGATCCTCTTCATCAAGTTCGACTGAATCTAAAGGCCCCACATTTGTATATGAACTCCTGGCACAACCACCTCGATCCTGAGGCTCTCCAAATTTGCTAACAAGTGACGATCCATCGTCAAACACATAGCTACCGGATACCAACTCAAGGCATCGACAACTACGTTGGCCTTCCCTGGGTGATACTGCCAGGAAATGTCGAAGTCCTTCATTAACTCCAATCATTTGTGCTGTCTTATGTTGAGCTCCTTCTGTGTAAACACATACTTTAAGCTTTTGTGGTCTGTGAAGATCTCTACACGCTCTCCGTATAGATAGTGCTTCCACAACTTAAGAGCAAAAATAACTATCGCCAACTCCAAATCATGGATAGGGTAGTTCTTGTCATGCGGACATAATTGCCTGGATGCATAGGCAAATACCTTTCCATGCTTTTGCAAGACACAACCCAGACTCTTCCCTGAGGCGTCACTGTAGATAGTGAACCCGCCTGATCCTGATGGTAAAGTCAGAATCGGGGCTGTCGACAGTCGCTTCTTCAATTCATCAAAAGCAACCTGACATTCCTTTGACCAGATAAACTCTACGTCCTTTCGGGTTAGCCTAGTCAATGGCTCTACAACCCGGAAGAAATCCTGAACGAACCTCCTATAGTAGCATGCCAATCCCAGAAAGCTTCTGATCTCTGCAACTGAACTCGGTGTTGTCCATGCCTCAACAGCTCTAATCTTCTTCGGGTCTACTGAGATCCCATCTTCGGTCACAACATGACCTAGGAAATTAACTCGATCCAAGAAGAACTCATACTTCGAGAGCTTGCCATTAAGTTTCTCCTTTCGAAGAGTCTCCAGAACTACTCTCAAATGCTCCTCGTGGTCTTCTAGGGTCTTCGAATACACCAAGATATCGTAGATGAACACCACCACGAACTTGTCTAAGTACTGATGGAACATCTTGTTTATCAGGTTCATAAACATCGTCTGGGCGTTAGTTAACCCAAAAAGCATCACCATCAACTAAAATTGGCCATACCGTGTCCTGAATGCTATCTTCAAAATGTCCTCTTTTTTACCTTCACTTGATGGTAACCTGACCTCAGATCAATTTTGGAGAATACCTTCGCTCCGCTCAACTGATCGAACAGATCATCGATCCTCGGCAGTGGGTACTTGTTCTTGATCGTGAGGTTGTAGAGTGCCCTGTAGTCGATAAACATTCGTACCGACCCATCCTTCTTCGGTACAAAGAGTACTGGTGTACCCTATGGTGAAGAACTCGATCGGATGAAGCCTTTGTCCTGTAACTCATCCACCTGCTTCTTCAACTCTACTAGCTCGCTGTTGTTCACTCTATAGATGTACTGAGATATCGGCTCTGCGCCGGCCACCAAATCTATAGAGAACTCCATATCTCTGTCCGGAGGTAACCCTGGTAACTCCTCCGGGAATACATCCATGAACTCCGTTATCAATAGATGTGTCACGCTCTGGTTCTCTACTGAAACTCCGCAGAAGACTCCACTGCTCTGCTCCGCCTCCCGTCTGGTGAACTCGAACTCTGGCTCTTCTGGTACTCTGAAAAGAACTATACCACTGCGATAATCTATACTGTCATGGTGCCTGCTCAACCAATCCATACCGAGTACAATATCGTAGTTCGGTAATGGCATTACGAGCAGACTCATATCCAGTTCTCGGCCTCCTAAAACTACTCTCCGATCCTTGAAAACATCACGGACGAGGATGATACCACCCCCAGTCATGATTTTGTAAGTCCTAGGCAATGATTCAGAAGAAAGCTGGTGTCTAACAGCAAATGATACAGACACAAAACTATGGGAAGCCCCCGAATCAAACAAAGCGAATACAGGAAAAAAGTCGAGAAGAACAGAACCTGCTATCAGATCTCCGACTGCCTCTGCATCTTCGACTGATAAGGCGAAGGCTCGCCCCTGTTGACCTCCTCTGGTCTGCTGTTGGTGCTGGATAAACTTCTGCTACTGGATTTACAATGGTCCCTTTTGCTGTCCTGCCAGAGCCTTGGCTCCTGCTCCCTGAGCTGTACGTCCTTAAGACATGGGATAGTCCCTCAGCTGGTGCTCCGCTGAACCACAAAGTAGGCACTTGCCTAGCCTCTTCCTACACTTATTCCACACATGTCCTGGCTTCTTGCAAAAGTGCAACTGATGACTTATTGCTGTCTAGGCGCCTGCTGTGTCTGCTTCTGCTGAAAAGGCGCACGACCCTGACTCTAGAACTGCTACTGCTGGAACGGATTCTACTGATGCTGATGCTGATAATAGGACCTCTTGGCCGGGCCCCCACTGCCATCATCTCCATGTGAATCATGACCTCTCTTCAGCTTCAGTTTAAGGTCGTCCTCCGCTGTGATAGCTTTCGACAGAATCTTCTCAAAAGTAGCATTTCTGTTGCACTTGGTCAAGGACTTGACTTCCTTACAAGGCGCTTCCTGAACCTCCTAGCTTTTGCTGTCTCGCTAAGGCCCTCCACAAATCTGCCCAGACAGCAGAACTCTCTGGCGTACTATTCTATTATCTGGTTCCCCTGAACCAGCTTTTCGAACTGCGTCTCCAAAGTACCAAGTGTTGTGTCGAGGAAGAACTTTTTCTTGAAGAGCTTCTTGAAAGTCTCATAAGTCTGCCCCTCTGTACCAACCCTGGGGTCGGTCTGGTACCATGTAGGGGCAAGGTCCTCCATCTGGCTGCGTGCTGCTTCAATCTGAAGCCTAGCTGGTATCTTCGCGAGGCGAAAGATCTCATCTATATGCTCGATCCATTCGTCGGCATATAGGATACCCTCGGTGCCCTTGAAGTCTCGTGGCCGCATCTTCTGGAAGTTCTGAATGCCCGGAGTCCTTGGCTGGTATGGCTGTATCTGCCCTTCCTGTGGTTGGACAGCTACCTTCTCTACTGCAACCATGGCTAGCTGATGGGCATTGTCAATTCCCTGCCTCATATCCTCTACCTGGTGTCGTTGAGTCTCCATCATATGCTGTATGAAGGCAAAGAACTGTGCCATATCAACTGTCCTCTGAGGTGGTGGTGGTAGCATCCCCTGAACCCCAGGGGTAGTCCTCAGAACCGGTAGAGGAGCACCCCCAAAAGCTGCAGACGATCCCATCTGAGCAGGAACAAGATGTACTGTGGTCCCAGGGTCCTGCTGAGTCGGGCGAGAAGTGGCAGACCTCTCAGCGGTATCCCTTAGGCCAGAGCATTGCGATCGTGTCTCCACTATCCTGAAGACAGATCAAACAAA
>JANAVB010031617.1:33819482-33841982 GCA_029216955.1 Iris pallida
CGTAAAATTTTAGGAGCACGTGGGCAGAGCTTGCCCCCACGCATCCATAAAATTTCATGTAAAACGGAGCCCTGTGCGTCGAGTTATGACGCACAGACAGCAGGGCATGCACGGGCCGTGCATGGCCCCTCGTGCAGCGTGTTCGTGTCCGTTTTGGACACGGACACGAGCCCAAAACGTGTTGAAAACTAGGGTTTCAAGGTCCTTATGTCTAGGGCTATCAAAACATATAAATATTTCAAAAATTAACCTGTTTTAATTTATTGGGTAATTATGTCGAACACCTATTGAAACTCTCTGATACGTGTCCGATACGCATATCGAACGGGCATGAAACCGAACGAAACTAAACCTATAGGTCAAGGGTACCTAGATGCATGCAAATATAAAGAAATTTCAGAAGAAACAATGGTAGAACGAGATTTACCTATTGAGAGTTGGAATCTCAATGAAAGTAAATTCTCGAGCACTTTGACGACCAGTTTCTTCCGAACAACATCTCCAAATACTTGCTAGCAATGCTCCAGCAAGTTTCTCTCCTTCTAATTGTCATAACGCAATTCGTTTAACGCGAATTGGATGCCGGATGAGAAAATAGGGTTTTTGGAGAAATTGAGAAACTAGGGTTTGTAAAGGGGTGTCAAAGCCATGCATATGCTTATATAGGGATAGGGCTGCTGCTATAGCCGTCCAAGGGGAGTTAGATTAGGGTTAGGGTTTGCTCATGGGACAAATGCACTTCTAGGTTAAGTTAAAAAGCCCATTAGTCAAAATGCAAAAAGGCCAATTGACTTAAGCCCTTAAATTAACTCCAAAAGTTTTCTAATTTGGCCGAAAGCCCAAATTAAGTTTCTAGTTATCAAATTAAGTCTCATGAGTCATATTGGGCCTCTAACTAAGGTTAAACAAGTTGTTAGTCTAATTACCAATTAATATTACTTATTAAATTCAGGAAATCACATAATTAATCAAATGACTAAAATACCTTTATATGAAAAAGTGAGTGTGACAAAGAAAACTTCACATTTCTTATCCTAAGGGTAGCTCTTTACACGATTTCGACTCCGCCAGCGAGAATTCTGAAAAGACTATCTCTTCTTCAATAGTCAAAGAGGTGACTGCGTACGCCATCACAGAAGATCAGGATGCTTACAGTTCTGCTAGCCAGGAGAAACGAATCGTCGTGCTAGAAGACAAATTAAAAACGATGGCCGAAATGGTGGCAAGTATGCACACCATAATTGTGGCTCAACACACGGTTCCACCGGTTGTGAATACAACCCAAGAATCTATATCGGCATCTAATTCTTTCAATGTTAGTTTGGGGGTACACTCTCCTCATATCGCCTCCATACCAGTGTAGGTTACTCCAAGTCAGTCGGGATTGGGGGTGGTACTTATCATGCAGTCCCTCCTCCTAACACATCCAATCAATCCACTACTCTGCAACTGTCGGACGACACTAACGAGGTTGTGAAACTCTTGCGTTCTCAATTTGAAGCCTTCAAGCAAAAAAGACGGCCTGCAGAAGCTTGGTATCAAACAACCATACCCTATTGAGTGGAAAGAGGTGTAGTTTCCACCCGAGTATAAGCCTCCTACTATAATTTTGTTTGATGATAGTACATCTTCGAATCAGTATCTCAATCACTTTGAGATAATGACCGACCAACTTCAACCTAATGTTGCTCTCCTCACAAGAGTCTTTGTTGGGTGTTTGAAAGGAGTAGCCTACGACTGGTATTGCAGCCTGCCAGATGGATGCATTACTTCTTTTGTAGTTCTTAAACAGATGTTCTTGGAGCTTCTACGAAGGAACAAACGACATGACTATGTCAGCTTTGATCAGGATCAAACAAAGGCCTAACGAAATCATTGTTCATTTCATTGAGCGTTACCGTCGCGAAGCACTCAAAATGCATTTGGGAACTCTGGATGCATTAACTATAGATACATGCAAATCAAACTTGTTACCTACAGTTAGCATGTGGACGAGTTCCACTCAATTTCAAGATTGGCCTTTCTTCATAATAAGCGCCAGAGCAGCTGAGGAAAGTGCTGACAAATTCAAACAGTTAGGCATCCAGATGCCTAATCTCGACAAAGATGAACAACAAACAACCAGCAGCGGAGGTCGCCAGAACAACCTCAAAGGTAAAGAGACTTTGGCTATCAATCTCAAAGGCAAAGAAGCTCTGGCCGTCAACATAAGTCAGCCAACGCCTACCCCAACAATATCGCCATCGAGGGCACCACGTCCGAAAGAAGAATATTCCTTCGATGAAGATGATATCATCATCATCTTCGATTGCCTAATCCAAAGCAATAAACTTCAGCTGTCAGATACAAAATGGCCAGAGGAAGTCGGTAAGACTGACAATCCTAAATATTGTGTCTATCACAGGTTTATTTGACATCCGATATGAGCATGCTACGTGCTCAAAGAAAAGATCCAAGAGATGGTCAAGTCTGGCACAATCAATCTCCAGCAGGATAAAAAGATTGTGATGGATAATGTCGTCTCTCTACAATTTAGCGATTTTCCAACTCAATTTGTACAAGATGGTGTTGTCCTTATTCCGAAAACTACTATGGATATTGTAAATCTCCCACCTGTACGAACTGATGGAATGGTTCCTTTTTCTACTGAGAAAAGGGAAATCATGTGGATCCATCCAGACTTGGTGCCAGACTTTAAAGCATCATCTTCCACCATAAAGTCCAAGAAAGCAACCAAGTACAAGTCATGTCATATGATTTTATTGGGTGAACATTGCCTTCCACCCTTAACTGTTTCACTGATACTACACAAACACCCTATGATTCCTGTACCACTCATCACACACACACTGAGAATCTATTCACTGTTGAACTGTCATTGTATAACTATATGAATGTTAGTTTACATGCTATTGTATCTCACTATTCTTTACATGTATACACACAGTTTATACCATGTACAATACACTGATTTTTATATTATTACTCTCTGTTTTCTAGGGTATCACACAAACCCTCACTCACATATATACACACACAAGTTTATGTCATGATAACACTCACACATTGACACCCTCTTGATACTCTCATGACACTTTGCTCTCATGTCTCTCACACACACACATACACATGCACACCATCACCTTTCTATTTTTCTATCCTTCATGTATATGTATATATATACACATATATATATATATAGGAGATACACATTCATGTGCCCTATACATTATAATGTGTGTGTATTATATTTAGATATATATATTGATATGTGTATATGTGATATGTGGGTGGGTATATAGGTAATATAGCCTATAGCCTAGGACTCATAGCCTATGGGTATGGGTTTGAATGCCTGTTACATGTGTAGTTGACTTGTATAGTCTAGAATTGATGTGGGCTTGCTAGAATAGACTAGTTAGGCCTAGTTTAGACTTGATTAGACCTAGTTGACCTAGTTTGACTTCTAGGGTTAACCAAGAGTTGACTTGGGTCTAGATTGACCTAGAATCATGTGTAATGTATTGAATTGCATCTTATTATCATTTTAGACTTATAGTGACTTGTACTGTTCTATAGGAGACAGACACCACTCCTCAGGCAGTATTTTCTTCCGGACATTCAGGATATCAGGCGAGTACATTCTCTGACCGTTTTATACTTGTCTGGATTTACATTCTTGCTCTAGATTACTGTACTTGATGCTGACACGATTGTTATCACGAATTGGTACTATATGGATCTTCTTTTGAGATGTTATCTCCTTATATTTACGAAATACATATTGTGATGTGTGTTTCACTTACATATTGTATTTATTGAATACCCTTATCCTTGTATACTCATTATGCATATTGTACTCTCATTATCACATGAGTCCCATGGATAGACCATTGTACAACTATTGTATAACATTATACATCTATTGTATAACATTGTACACTATTGTATAAGATAACGTAACTGGAGTGGATCCTTGTGTATTGATTGGAAAGGGGGAAGTAGAATTGGTTATGTAATCAAATCCTATTGTACAACATTGTATAACTATTGTATATTTCCATTGTGCACTCACGTAAAATGGAGTTACCATTGCATTTTCCTAACCGTTTACATAACTATATTGTACTCTAAATCATATATTACTTACAGTTCTTACTTATCATATATAGATATTCCCTATTATCAAATCTCTGCTTTTTACATATACATTCTTCTTTCAGCGTTTCTTGTATCTTACTCTATTACATGCTTTATATTTCCTAACTTGATATGAACTGCGTGAGATGTTTTGTGCTCGCTCCTGTCCTGACTGGACCTGTTGAAAATATTACAGAGGATGAGGATGAGGCCTGCGTTGACACCTACTATGGGACAGCTATAGATGACTCTTGTGACCCGGACTTCCAGTCGGATCTACTAGCTGTAGAGGCTGATGTTCCTTAGTTTAGGTTTCTCTTATTTCATGTTATTGGAGATTTGAGTTGTATATTAGAATCTTGTATATTCTGGATATTGTTGATTTTATATTAGACACTTAGCATTATCTCTCTCTGTTGTACTTCTTGTGTGGATTTCTGTTTGTATATCCATCTATCTTATCGTATTCTACCTTAGTTGTGATTGAGATATATTCTGTTATGTCACCTCCATTCGGAGAGTATAACTATATATTACCTTACTGTTAGATGTATGTGAACTAGGACAGCGTTCTACCGCCGACACTGCGGCGTAAGCTGGGCGCTGTTACGTACTCGTACCCTCATGGTGGGTGCGGGTCATGACAGAACCGAAAGCTTCAAAAGGTGCGTATCGACTTCATAGACGTATGGGCTTTGACGGAGTGCGTATCGACTTTGCGGACGTATGGGCTTTGACGAAATTCAAATTGGTTGCGTGTGCGCGATAAATTTGATACGAATACGTCAAAATTTACCGTATCAGCCTCTTTGCAAATTTTCTAATTACTTTGTGCACGTTCATCAAATCGAGACAAAACTTGTGCCAACAGGACCGTATCATTTTTTTGGTCCCGTATGCTAAGTTTGGTCCGATTCTGAGACAGCTGATCGGATCGCCATTTCGTGGGCCCCACGATCCGACTCAACGGGCGATTTTGTGCATGGCCTGCCGGAATCCAACTTTGGACATACGGTTGGGTTTGTATCAAAAAACTAGACCTGTAGACATATAGTTTGATGACTTTATAGACCATCGATTTTGGCACGCTTTTCGGTACAAAATGGGTCCAACGGCGGACACCGTTTTGACCAAAAATTACCGTTTTGCCCCTGTGTCCAGAATTGGACTTAAGGACAGGAAATTCTAGCTAATTTGACTATTCTGAAAATATTGGTAATGTTTATTTCAACATTCGAAGACTTTTGCATGTATTGACTTTAGTGACTCATTTGAGTGGTTGTACTATCGGTTTCACCAGGTAAGGACCTCAGGCAAGTGCACTTTCTGATTGCTTTCGATTCAAAATAGTCTTTCCATTTCATATTTATGCATATGTTATCTTGATTGTTGACACATTATTACATGGATTAGTGTCATGGATCTCTACATACATTATTTCTTGATTGTCGTGTTTTCATGTTTCGTGACTTGTTCGAGTCCATGAGTACTAGTCGGAAGGAGAAATATCTTAGTAGACATATGGATTACCCAGAACTATCTCCCGTGTCTTTCATGGAGAATAGCAGCTGCACACGATACGTACAGGGTGCCGGATTTACCCTCTAGCCGTTCACATGTCAAAACTGATATTTCAGAACACATAGATAGTTGTCTTTTATTTATTTTCTTGTTTTCTTCACCACTTGCCATGACATCAATTACTTTTTAGTTTTTATCTCACATATGTTATTTTTATGTCTTGTCAATTCTATTCTGTTGTCGCATTGCCATCGGTTTGTGTGCTTGTTCCATTCTTGACTGGAAACCAACATTTTTTAGGTTAGCTGTGGCTTCACTTAGCATTGGGAGATACGGGTGTACTTGAAGGCAGAAACCTAGAAATTAGATAGAAGTGGTATCATTTTCATTAATTGTAATAATCTCATATTTTCTTTAAATATAATTGTTGTAATCAATTTAGAAATGTGAATGAGCAATAAAGTTTATTTTAAGCATTTATTTATTGCGGGCTTAACAACGTTCTACCGTCGACTCTGCGGCGTAGGCTGGCTTGGACACGTCTCATATCTCAAAAGCGGGTGCGGGTCGTGACAAATTTTTGTGGTGGCCCATGCAGGTCAGTTTTCGTAAATTGTGCGAACTCGTGGTAGTACCATATTAGTCGTACTACTGCGAGCCTGTGACTAGAAAATGCTCATTCACAACTAGGAGTAAGTCAATTTTAGGAGAATGGTTAGGACTATGAGTCCCTAGTTTAATTTGACAGTTGGGTAGTTAAGGTTGCTACATAGGCCTCATCGAATTCTAAATCCTATTAGATAATTTTCATAGAAGGATGCACTATTGTATTCTGATTCGATAGTATTTCTAAAGTGGGTAGATTCGTAATCCCTCGTTCCGAAAGTTTAGAAAATATTCTTTTATTTATTTTTTTGAATTAAAATATAATTTTTAGAATTTTATAAATATTTATTATAGAAGGCCTTAGTCACGGTTAAGTTTTGGAGTGCAAGATAATCAAAAATTTTGGCACTGAGAGTGTGATCGAGTGCTTTGATTAGTGTTCTAGCCATGGTAGAGAAGGCCGAGTCATAGGTGTATACTAACTAGAAAAACCAGGCCAAATCGTGACATGACCCTAGGAATAATTTAATTACTAATTACTAAGATTATTGGCTTTTAGAAGACCTGGTTGTTCTAAACTAGCCCGAACCCAACCCAAGTCATGGTGGTCATGTAGTGCGACCAACGTCGTCCATGTAGATATGTAGATGTGTATATATATTGGTAGTCCATTTCTAGTATTGTGAATAATTTCTATAAATTATATATTGAATATAATATATATATATATATATATATATATATATATATATATATATATATTATTATTGCTATTTAAATTTATATTTTACTTGAAAATATGATAACCTTCTCTTAGAATGATATTTTGGGATTTTTGGGATTTACTTAGGCTATACATATATACTTGTGTATAAATATATTCATAATAGGTAGACAGTACTTTTTATATATTTTCCCTCGATCTTGAATATTAGAGAAATATAAATATAAATTTAAGTTTATATTTCTTTTGCCTTCGGTCATTTTTTTTTCTAATCATGATCATTTGTACAACTTTATCTTATGTCTTTTCTAAACATCGTCATGTCATAAGTTCGTATCACTTATATTCTTTTCCTTGGACCTAAAAAATTATTTTTAAAAATAACTTCTCACTCAATTGTCTACTAATCTCGAGTTAAGTTTTTGGATTCAAAAGTTTCCTCTCAATCATTGAATATTGAATATCCGTGAAATAAGGATTATAAGATTTTTACTTATTTTGACTTCGATCACTATCCTGTAGGAACGAAATAGTAAAGCGTAATACTCTAGAGGGGGGTGAATAGAGTTGGCAGCGGAATAATGCTAAATAAAAATGTTAGCAGCACAATCACAGAATATTAATCACAACTGAAATAATGTAAAGGCAAAGTTAAGAGAGCAAACGCAAAGACAGCGATGTATACTGGTATCCCTCTGTTGAGGACTAATCCAGTCGGTAGAACTCTTGCTACCAGTTGAATCCACTATTGGAAAAATCGCAAGTTTTCTTACGAAGTCCTTACAACTTCTACAACGCGAGCTTTGATACGAAGAACTCGTCCAACTTCAAATGTGAAGAGGTATTCTTCAATCAAGCCTTCTGATTACAATCTCTCAGAAACTTCTAGACCGTACCGCACTGGCAAATTGACTAAAGGATTGTAACTGGCTTGGGATCTGAAATTGAAAGCTCTAGAAAACTCTTTGGAAGACTGAAAGCTTTAGATAGAGAGAAGATTGAAAGTGAATGAGTGAGTTGAAATGATCGAAATCCTTCTCTATTTATAGGAGTTCCAAAGGCAGACTTCTGTCAGAATTCAGGCAGAATTCGGGCAGAACTCTATGAGCAAATCTCGGTCAAATTCGCAACTGCAGGAGGGCCAAGTTCCAGAGATTCAAAATCACAACGGCCACTAACCGAACTCTGGCCGAACTCTGGCCGAGTTCTGTCAGGGTTAGGTTAGGGTTTTTAAAAATAGGTTTTGGTGATTTTTGAAAACCTTTTTGAAAACCTTTTTGTAAACATTTTGATAGGTCATTTTAAAAACATTTTGAACTATTTTGGGGATAGCCTATTTGCCAGTACGACTCGGTGTACAACATATTTCTAGACTCAAATAAAATGAAAATTACATTGCATAGGAAATACAGACTCGAGTAGGTAAACAGATCTTCAGTCTTGAACGGAGTGGATAGCCAATCTTGCTTATGTCCAAGAAACAGAGATGTCCCAACTAGCTTTGTATATCCAGACAGAGTTTGATCAATTATTAAAATCAGGTTGACCATATGACCAATGGGCCAATAATCTCCTCCATTTTGATAATTGACAAACTATGAATGATATAACATTAAGCTTGTTCAAAAAGAATCAAAACGTGAAATTGTTCATGTCCTGTATTTAACTCAAAAAAATATGTTAGATCTTTAATTTTCTCCCCCTTTATCACTTGGCAAAATAATTGCATAAGAGAAGGCTCCCCCGCATTTAATGCAGAAGGCTCCCCTGTAATTAATGCATAAGGAACAAATAGTGAGAAAAACATAATAAATAAAACATAAAGAATAGATAAATATCACAGGCATGCTATTGGTTCTACAGATTATCATCACATGCCTGCTATTGTCTCTAAAGAATATTATCACAGGCATGCTATTGTTTCAAAAACATAAAAGAAATCTCAGGCATGCTATTTCACAGACAGTTTGTAATGAAGAAGCAGTATAAAGAGATAGTGCTTAAAACAAAGTGCTGAAAGAAACTGAAATATCATAAACGAAACACCATAAGCATGTCCATGAAAAAGTACTGAAAGCATACTACAAAGTGCTGATAAATATCAAAAGTACTGATAAAAAGAAATACTGATAAAAACTTGGAATGTTGGAGCATTTCCAAGTATACAATAGAATGTCACTAAAAAATCAAATCACATCTCCTCATCACTATCCTCGTCATCATCATCATCAGCAGCTCGGCCAGCATGACCGGAAGGACCAGCACCAGAGGTACCAGCGCCAGAAGGATGAGTAGGGGCGCCAGCATAGAACTCACCAACGTAGTCACGAGGTGCACGATACCAATCATAGGCGTTACCTGGCTGGAAGTAGGCATGGACAGCCTCATCCTCACAGCGGTAACCCGAAAAAGCTGGATCTCGAGGGATGGAGGCGGCAGAGTGACCAGTCTGGGCAAAACGCAAATCGGCCAAGGAGTTTGACATCGCCTGGTAACGGGTGACATCGTGGAACTCATCGCGAGCCATGTCCGTCAACGAGACGTGCAAAGCAGATAAGTGCTGATGTATGCCCTCAAATATCATGGCATACTGATGAGGTGGTGGAGGGGGTGCAGTAGGAGGAGCAGTAGGTGGAGCTGAAGCAGTCCGGCTGCGACGAGATAGCTGAAGAAACTTGGGCTCAGAGTCCTGAGTACAAGTCGATAGATCGATCTCAAATCGCTGAAAGATACGAGGAAGGATCATCGCGTAAGAGAGATTTCGATCTCTAGCACGACATCGTCCCATCATCTGAATGATAGTCTTAGGGGTGGAAAAATGAATCCCCTTAAGAATATGGTATATGGCGACAGCTCAAGTGAGGTCACATCATCTTTGGAAGTGGATTTAGGAAGGATAGTAGAGTAGATGATGCGATGCAATTCATAGTTGAACAAGTTCAGGTTGTTAGCCTTGAACTTTCCAGAGCGTACTCTGTCAGGAGCACAGAGTTCCGCTTTGAAACTAGTGAGTGTCGTACCTTCGGGAAACTCGAATTCCGTGATGTCTACTAGCGGTTCACCTTCATTGGGAATACCAAAAATCTCCGCTAGGAGGGCATCATCGAACTCGATGTCGATGCCTCCAACACGTGTGCTCACAACAAAAGTGTTAACTACGAGATTGCAATAGAATAAACGAATGGCATTAGTAGCTATCGGGAAGCACAGTTTAACAAATAGGTGTAACCCTAATGCCTCAAACAAGTGACGATGATCGGGAAATACTGTCCATTTGATCGGAGCGCCTTCGCATATGGATCGGGTGGAAAAATCATCGTACCATAAAAGGGCTTGATCGAGGGTTTGGAAGAAAAATCCATCGAAAGCGCCGTCGCTCGTTTGGATCGACGAAAAGAGTGAATCTGTGTGTGGATTCGAAGACGACCCTTCCTCACTAGGAGTGGTCTTCTTCTTCCTCTTGAATGGATTAAATTTAGGTGCCATTGAAATAAAGAGCACAAATTGAAAGGTGGAGAGAGGGATTTATACCTCACGAAATTAGGATATGTTGTAGAGAATGTCGATCTCCACACGATTCTAAATTTTGGAGAGATTTCACCAAGTAGATTGGAAGGAAAAGATTGGTGAAGAACTAGGGTTTGATGGCTCGGGTCGGCTGCTGCTGCTGTTTGAATTGGTTTGGAAGCAATGAAAGAGAAAAAGCTCTCGGGTTCTGGATATATACACAGATACCCTCAACCGAACTCGGGCCGAATTCGGTCAGAGCTCTGGCCGAATTCGCCTAGGGTTCTTCAAAGTTGATTTTTGCCACTTCTTTTTCATTGTCTCATTTCAAATATTTAATTCAAAGATTAGTTATTTTAGCCTTCAAATAACATAATTAATAATATTTTATGAATTAAATGTCTTTACACAGCGACTGTCTCAGATTAGCTGTAGGAGTACTGTCCCAGCTGGCGGAGGTTCACCGGGGAACTCTTAAATACCGCTTCGCTTCAATCGTAGTTGTGGTGACAGACAGACTCTTTATTGGCTTGTCTCTAACACAGTTTTTGCGTATTGAGATATAATCATAAAACAGAATCAATTAATATTATTGACGTCCAAAATTCCTAATTCTCGACGTAAATAATTGAAACGATCTTCCGCTAGAGGTTTAGTGAAGATGTCAGCTAATTGATTTTCAGTATCTATGTACACAAGGTTTATATCTCCATTTTGATGATGATCTCTAAGAAAATGATGTCTAATCTCGATATGTTTAGTACGAGAGTGACATACTGGATTCTTAGTCAAATTAATAGTGCTCGTGTTATCACAGAAAATAGGAATATATGTGTAAAATAAAACATAGTCTTCTAGGGTTTGTTTCATCCACAAAATCTGAGCGCAACAACGTCCTGCGGCGATGTACTCAGCCTCTGTTGTTGATAAGGCTACAGAATTTTACTTTTTACTAAATCAAGAGACTAAAGCTTTACCTAAGAAATGACATGTGCCACTTGTACTTTTTCTATCAACTTTGCATCCAGCAAAATCTGCATCCGAATAACCAATAAGGTCAAAGGACTTAGTTTTAGGATACCACAAGCCAACAGAAGAAGTGCCATTAAGGTATCGAAAGATACGCTTAACTGCGGACAGATGTGATTCCTTTGGGTTAGCTTGAAAACGTGCACACAGGCAAACACTAAACATTATATCTGGACGACTAGCAGTTAAATAAAGTAAACTACCAATCATACCTCGATACTTACGTGTGTCGACTGGCTTGCCTTGTTCATCTGAATCAAGCTTTGTTGAAGTTGCCATCGGAGTGCCAATAGGTTTGACATTATTCAGATCGAACTTCTTTAGCAAGTCTTTTGTGTACTTGGCTTGATTTATGAATGTCCCATTATCAGTTTGTTTGATTTACAATCCGAGAAAGAATTTCAGCTCTCCCATCATGCTCATTTCAAACTCATTCTGTATACACTTAGAAAATTCTTGACACAGAGATTCATCAGTAGATCCAAATATAATATCATCAACATAGATTTGAATTAAAAGCAGCTTGCCATTAAAAGATTTAATAAAAAGTGTAGTGTCAACCTTCCCTTTTGAAAAACCGTTGTCAAGTAGAAAAGAGCTTATACCAAGCACGAGGGGCTTGTTTTAAACCGTATAGAGCTTTCTTCAACTTGAAAATATGATCTGGGTTTTTAAAATCCGTGAAACCTGGAGGTTGTGCTTAAAAAACTTCTTCTTTTATAAAGCCATTTAAAAAAGCACTCTTCACATCCATTTGAAAAAGTTTGAAATCATGAAAACATGCAAATGCACATAACATGCGAATGGATTCTAATCTCACAACTGGGGCATAAGTCTCATCGTAGTCGATACCTTCTTCTTGATTGTATCCTTGAGCTACGAGTCGAGCCTTATTACGAGTCACTAAACCATTCTCATTCAGTTTGTTTCGGAATACCCAACGGGTGCCAATGACCGGATGATCAACAGGCCTGGGAACAAGTTCCCAAACTTGATTCCGTTCAAATTGGTTTAATTCCTCTTGCATAGCATCTATCCAAAAACTATCACTACATGCTTCATCAATAGTATTGGGTTCTAGCTGTGAAATAAATGCAACACTAGAAACAATATCTCTACAGGATGTACGAGTACTTACTCCCTTGGTAATATCACCAATTACCAAATCCTTTGGATGATTTGCTGTAAATTTCAACCTTTTTGCTTCATTCTGAAGGTAGCTGGTTCCTGGATCTTCTCTAGGAGGTTCAGCTAGTACAGAGCTTGGTTGAGAATCAGCTGGAGTTGAGCTTGGTACAGATGTATCTTCATCATTGTCATCAATCGTCATTTGATTTAATTCATCAAAGGTGACATTGATTGACTCTTCGATGATCATGGTACATTTGTTGAAGACTCTGTATCCTTTGCTCTTGGCCGCATAACCTAAAAATATACCTTCATCGGCCTTTTCATCAAATTTTCCCAAATTGTCTTTTGTGTTAAGAATAAAACATTTACAACCAAAAATTCTAAAGTATGAAACTGAAGGAATTCTATCAAACCATAACTCAAATGGTGTCTTCTTCGATTTGGGTCGAATTAGAACTCTATTGAGTACAAAGCAAGCTGTATTGACAGCTTCAACCCAGAAATATTTGGGTAGACTAAACTGGTTTAACATCACTCTGGCCATATCGGTTAGAGTTCTTTTCTTACATTCCATAACTCCATTTTGTTGTGGAGTCCTAGGGCAGGAGAACTCATGAATAAAATCGTGTGTGTCACAAAATTGCTCAAAATTAGCATTCCCGAATTCGCCACCATGATCGCTTCTTACGCGAGCGATCATATAACCTTTTTTATTCTGTACTTTCTTACAAAAGGCGACAAATTCGGATAATGCATCATTCTTGCGTGTCAAGAAATATACCCACGTGTATCTAGAGAAATCATCTACAATTACGAAAGCATAAAGTTTACCTCCGAGGCTAGCAACTCTGCTAGGACCAAATAAGTCCATATGAAGCAATTGTAGAGGTCTAGTAGTACATACTACGTTTACTGACTTGAAAGTGGATCTGGTAGCTTTGTTCCTTTCACATTGACTGCATACCGAATCTTCTTGAATGTAATGTCCGGTAAACCGCGTACTAGCTTCTTTGTGGATAATCTTGATATTGTATCCATATTAGCGTGACCGAGTCTCATATGCCACAGATGACTCTCATCACTCTTGGCCATTAAGCATCTACCTGAAATGTTAGTTTCTTCTAACAAATAGAAAACATATATATTGTCTTCCCTGATACCTTCAAAGATAGTACTACCAGTTGAGCTATCAACTATAGTACATTTGTCTTTGCCAAAGTTGATGCCATAACCATGATCAGCTAGATGACTTATGCTGAGTAGGTTATGTTTCAACTCGGTAACCAGACAGACATCCTTAATTACAGGATAGGGAGACTTACCAATATCACCGATACCAATAATATACCCTTTCAAATTATTACCGAAGGAGACATAGCCTTCCTTCTTTTTCTTTGACAGTGTTGCAAATAGGGTAGCGTCACCGGTCATATGCCGTGAGCAACCGCTGTCGAGGATCCATTTGCTTCTAGCATGTGAAGGGTGTTCCACCTACAAAACAGTTTGCAGATGAAACCTTTGGTACCCATTTCTTGTAGGATCCTGAATTGTTAGCTTTAGGTATCCAAGCATAAACATTTAGATCTACAAGCTTTCTCATTCTACATGCAGATGATATATGACCAATGAGGCCACAATAATGACATTGTGCATGTCGAGTGTTGAAAGCTGAGTGGTGTGCATGGTTGGTAGGTTTGGGTTTTCTAGTATAGAAGAAAGCATACCTATAATCTTGTTTGGGCTTAACCTTTTGGGGTAAAGGTTTGATAGGGTTAGCTCTGACGGTGTTTGGCTTGGGAATGTTCCGATTTCTCGGTAAGTGACACGTGTTAGGGTAGGAAGCAGCAGGCTCAGGCTGTTTTTCTAACCTAATTTCCAATCTTTTGGAAGTGTCATACATCTTAGTATAATCAGAAGTAAGTGATTCCATTCTGATTTGTGCACACTGAAGACTTTTCTTCTCTATAGAAAGTTCTTCCTTGAGTTGGTCAATAATTTTGTCTTTTTCTTCAGATGACTTGGTAGTCTCGTGTAATAAGAGCTTTATTGAAGAAAGCTCACCAGACTCACTAACATTATTTCTAACCTCAGCTAGTAGGTCGGTAAGTCTACCTATTTCACCTTTGTACTCTTTGAGTACCTTCTTAGAGGTCTGATACATACTACGCAGTTTCTTGTAATCAGTCATCAGGTCACTGAAGGCATCTCTTAATTGCTCAAAGGTGAAGTCATCATAAGTTTCTACAGGTTCAGTAGGTACCTGATCGGTTGCCATGAAGCATACATTTGCAGCGTCCTCTGAGTGTTCGTCTTCTGAGTCGCTGGCTTCACTCTCATGCCATATGCTGGTGTTGGCATATTTCCGAGATGTTAATCTTTTCAGGTTCCCTTTTTCATACCTGTTGTTCTTCTTGCTCGATGATGAGTTTGTGGGACAATCCTTCTTCATGTGTCCCTTCTTCTTGCAGCCATAACAGACAGCATCTTCTTGGTACCAGTTGTTGCTGTTGTTCTCTTTGACTCTCTTCTCATGTCTCATGAATCTTTTGAACTTCCTTGCTAGGAGAGCTTGATCTTCAGCATCAGATCCACTGCTGTCTGAGTTATCTTCTGCAGCTTTTCTGTGCTGAGCCTTGAGGGCGATAGTCTTCTCCTTTGGTGCAGGCTCTTCAAAATCTTGTAGCTCCAGTTCATGAGTGAGTAGCTTACCCATGAGTACTTCGAGGGACATAGTTGTGAGGTCGTTTCCTTCAATGATTGCAGTAGCCTTTGGAATCCAGTTCTTGGTGAGAGCTTACAGGAGTTTGCGAATCTTTTCATGGTTACTGTAATCTTTGCCTAGGGAGGACAAAGAATTTACAATATCCAAGAATCTCTCAAACATTTGTGTAACTGTTTCGTTGGGCTTCATTTTGAACACCTCGTACTCTTGAGTAAGTCTGCTGACTTTAGATTCCTTGACTTGAGTCGTGCCTTCATGTGTGACTTCGAGTAGCTTCCATACTTCATTAGCCGTTGTGCAGATAGACACCCTGTTAAATTTAGTTCTGTCTAAAGCACAAAAGAGAGCATTAATGGCACGTGCGTCAAGACTGGCCCTTTTCTTTTCTTCCTCTGTATATCTGCTATGGGGTTTTTTAACTAAAACTCCATCAACATTTATACGAGGTGGCTTTTGATAGCCATCAAGAACAATGGACCATAAATCAAAATTAAGAGATTTCAAGAAGAAACTCATCCATGTTTTCTAATATGTATAATTTGTACCATCAAACAGTGGGGGTCTGTTTGTGGCCTGGCCTTCACTTGTAAATTTCACAGTTGCCATGTGTTGTATTGTGATCTATATAACAGTTAATTAAAATGAATAAATAATTGTACTGTTACCTTTGCTTTACCTGTAACCTCAGCTCTGATACCAATTGTAGGAACGAAATAGTAAAGCGTAATACTCTAGAGGGGGGTGAATAGAGTTGGCAGCGGAATAATGCTAAATAAAAATGTTAGCAGCACAATCACAGAATATTAATCACAACTGAAATAATGTAAAGGCAAAGTTAAGAAAGCAAACGCAAAGACAGCGATGTATACTGGTATCCCTCTGTTGAGGACTAATCCAGTCGGTAGAACTCTTGCTACCAGTTGAATCCACTATTGGAAAAACCGCAAGTTTTCTTACGAAGTCCTTGCAACTTCTACAACGCGAGCTTTGATACGAAGAACTCATCCAACTTCAAATGTGAAGAGGTATTCTTCAATCAAGCCTTCTGATTACAATCTCTCAGAAACTTCTAGACCGTACCGCACTGGCAAATTGACTAGAGGATTGTAACTGGCTTGGGATCTGAAATTGAAAGCTCTAGAAAACTCTTTGGAAGACTGAAAGCTTAAGATAGAGAGAAGATTGAAAGTGAATGAGTGAGTTGAAATGATCGAAATCCTTCTCTATTTATAGGAGTTCCAAAGGCAGACTTCTATCAGAATTCGGGCAGAACTCTATGAGCAAATCTCGGTCAAATCCGCAACTGCAGGAGGACCAAGTTCCAGAGATTCAAAATCACAACGGCCACTAACTGAACTCTGGCCGAACTCTGGCCGAGTTCTGTCAGGGTTAGGTTAGGGTTTTTAAAAATAGGTTTTGGTGATTTTTGAAAACCTTTTTAAAAACCTTTTTGTAAATATTTTGATAGGTCATTTTAAAAACATTTTGAACTATTTTGGGGATAGCCTATTTGCCAGTACGACTCGGTGTACAATATATTCCTAGACTCAAATAAAATGAAAATTACATTGCATAGGAAATACAGACTCGAGTAGGCAAACAGATCTTCAGTCTGGAACGGAGTGGATAGCCAATCTTGCTTATGTCCAAGAAACAGAGATGTCCCAACTAGCTTTGTATATCCAGACAGAGTTTGATCAATTATTAAATCAGGTTGACCATATGACCAATGGGCCAACATATCCTTCCTAATAAATTGTTTTTTTAAGAAGCTGATCTTATACTTGAAGAACAGATACTTAAACTTTTTCTATCTTTATGAACTTATATAATATTTTAAACTCCTTTGATATTCTTGGGGATATAGTTGGAATAATTTTGATGACTTACGATGACAAGACAGCAGCACACTGTCGTTACTTATTTGAATTATCGAAACTGCGGGTTCACTGTAGCCAGCAGTGCACTGGCGTGGCATGACCCCAAAGTTAAAATAATTTCAAGTAAGCATGGATGATCGAACATTATTAAAATTATGTCTTGGTCGTCTTATTTCATCCTTGAGTTGTTATGTCAAGATTAAATAGAGTTGATAGGGTATTCGTTATCGCAACATAGCTTGAGTTGTGGAACCAAGGGTTTAACGCAGCTAGCTATACACTGGCGAGGCATAAATTTTCGGTAAAATGAATTCGATTATTTTTACGAGTTTCGAATAACATAGTGACTATGTCTTATTGGCATATAACTATTAAGTTTTCCAATTGATTGTGCTTATTCCTAGTCACAAGCTTCTCAATAAACCGGTAGTTCTCCCTTCCTTTCTTATACTTCTATTTTTTAGATTGTCATCTTTTAATGTAATTTCGACTGGATTTCTAAACTTATCTAGATTTTGATTCTAAACTCGTGCCTAAATAATTGTGGATAAATATTTTAAGCATATCGAAACGATTTTGGATTTGATCATCCTTGAATAATTTTGATCATGACTAGACCCCTTTTATTATATTTCGATCGAGTCAATTCGTATCCTTTTCTAGGTTTGATTCTATAATCATGCCTAAACAGTTTGCTTAACTAATTGATCGTTCCTAAACAAATTTGATCACGACTAAACTCTCTTTCCTATAATCATAATCGTACATATATTTCAAATCAATTATTGCCAATGTTATATTTTTTATTCCATTTTGATCATGACTATTTTGACCTTATTCATGCTCGTGCCAACTTTCTAATTTTATCATGCATGGATGACTTGCATGATTAACCTTGATCGTGACAGTATCTTAACTTATATCTATGGGACTATAGCCTTGTTTAGATTGCACCTAGAACCTTGATCATTCTTTAGAAATTCGGTCGTAACTAGTCCATGTTGACTGTAATTGGATCATGCCAAATCATTTCAATTTAAATCATTCTTAAACAATAGGTTGTCAACTAGACCATTTGATCGAATATTGATCGTGCCAAATCATACTCTCCTTTTGTCTATTATCTTTATCATTTTGATCATATCCATGATTACACGTGACTAATTAGATCATGAATCATATCACTCCCTTGATTATACCATTCGTCCTTTTATTCATATCAATTAAAATTTTGGTTTCTTGATTATTCTTCATAGTCGTGCCTAATCGTGTCCTTTAAAATTTCTAGGGTAAATCATTCTAAGTTGGGTAGGTCGTAAGCCCACCTTCTGTTTTCTTACATTTTCCGTTTAGCTTATTTTAGTTTAATTATTTTTCGAAATCGGGAAATAATTTTTATTCTATTACTATTTTAGATATTTTGGAAAAAAAAGGGGAGAGATTTGCAAAATTTTAGAAGAGATTTTATTCTAGGATTATTTGAATTACTATTTTATCAAGAGTTATATTAAATTCAAATTATTACTATATTATTTTAGAAGATATTATATTTGTGGAAAATATACAGCTATAAATATCTGAATTATTCTTAACAATATTTTGACAATTGATTTTATTACAAGGATTATTTAAAGTAATAGGTATTACTTTAGACAATATTTTATGATTGATTTTGGGTATGATTTGGTCAAATCCCTAGTTCCCAAAATCTCCAACCATCCAAATCCCTATCCCTAATTCCCAAAAATCAATTCCACATCCCTAATCCTAGATTTCCTTTTCCGGAGTTTCAGAAATTTCTATTCATTTATTCATTCACATATTTTATTTGTCGGGGTGGAGGACAGATTTTGTCGATACCTAGTTTATGATTATTTTTCTTAGCAAACTTGTTTCAAAATTAAAGTTGAGAGCATTTTAGGGCTTTTAGAGGTTCCAACACTTTCTTCCCGATCAATTTTTTTATCATAAATTTCTACTACCTTTCACCAATCTACCAAGTCTGCCTATCCTAGTAGTCCTTAAATTCGAGGACAAATTTATTTCTAAGGTATAATCTCCCTTCCTAAAATTTTAATATATTTTTATTTTATTTTATTTGAATTATAATTTTTTAGAATTTTTTATAAATAATTATTTAGTTAATTATTATGGTAGATGACTTTAGCCATGGTTGAGTTTTGAAGTACCAGACGACTAGGAATCGTGGCACAGGTAGTGCAGTGGCGTGCCCTGACTAGCGTTCTAGTCATGGTGGGGAAGGCGGAGCCATAAGTGTGTCCCAACTAGAAAAACCAGACCAAGTTACGAGTTAACCTCTATAAATAATTTTAATTAGTTATTTATTAATATAAATGATTTTAGGAGACCCAGTTGTATCAAGTTGGCCCAGACTGAACCCAAACCAAGCACAAGCCCATGTAGACATATAGCACGCACTACCAAAATACACTCATTTAGCGATGGTTTTTTAGCGACGAACTTTTTTCGTCGGTATTAGCGACAGTTTCGTGGCCGCTCATCGACTGATTTTCGACTACAAGCCTTTGCTATTTTTATTTTAATTTTAGGGGGAGGAAAGGTCGCACATCCGTCGCTAGACTGTCGGTGTTATAGCGACGAATTTACCGTCGTCGCTATACAGTCGATTATTTGGCGGGAATTGTGTAGGAAATTGGCGGGACATATTTGCGACGACTTAGCGACGGAAATTCAGTCGGCACTTATCAAAAAAGGCGACTGCTGGGCGACGGTTTTTTACCAGTCGCTCGTCCGTCGCTATATAAACGTTCCAGACTTTAAATGGAACGGCGGGGGGAACTTTTCGTATTCCCCCAAATTCACTCTCTCTCCTCTCTCTCTCTCTCTGTCTCTCTCTCTCTCTCTCTCTCGTCGGTGTCGGCTTCGGTGGTCGGTGTCGTCGTCGGCGTCGGCGTCCTCTCCTCTCTCTCTTCCGAAGGTAACCCTCCCTCTCTCTTTCTCTCTCTCTCGTGGTGTCGTATAGGGGCTGGACGACGCGCTTGGGGCTGGGCCGTCCGGGGCTTGGCGGCTGGCTTGGGTCGGGGGCTGGGCGATGGGCTTGGGGCGGGGGCGTCCAGGGCTGGGCGGCGGGCTTGGGGCTGGGGCGTCGGGGGCTGGGCGGCTGGCTTGGGTCGGGGTCTGGGCGGTGGGCTTGGGGCGGGGGCGTTGGGGTCTGGGAGGCGGGCTTGGGGTTGGGGCGTCGTGGGCTGGGCGGGGGTGTCGGGGTCTGGGAGGCGGGCTTGGGTTTGGGGCGTCGGGGACTGGGCGGCTGGCTTCGGTCGGGGTCTGGGCGGTGGGCTTGGTGCGGGGGCGTCAGGGTCTGGGAGGCGGGCTTGGGGTTGGGGCGTCGAGGGCTGGGCGGCTTGCTTGGGTCGGGGTCTGGGCGGTGGGCTTGGGACGGGGGCGTCGGGGTCTGGGAGGCGGGCTTGGGGTTGGGGCGTCGGGGGCTGGGCGGCTGGCTTGGGTCGGGGGCTGGGCGGTGGGCTTGGGGCGGCGGCGTCGGGGGCTAGGCGGCTGGCTTAGGGCGGGGGCGTCGGGGGCTGGACGGCTGGCTTGGGTTGGGGTCTGGGCGGTTGGCTTGGGGCGGCGGCGTCGGGGACTGGGCGGCTGGCTTGGGGCGGGTGCGTCGGGGCTATTTGCAACCGATGCACACCCATAAGCACTCTTCATATATATATGCAACCGAACTACTGGACGGCGGGCTTGGGGCGACGGGCTTTGGTCGGGGGCGGCGGGTGGCTTTGCTTCTCAAATTTATCTGAGTTTATATATTGCCTAAATAATGTGTTATCCATATTGGGTGTTCCATTAGTTTGGTGGTGTTTGGATTAGTAAATGTGAATATATATGGGGTTTGGATTCATGGTATATATGTTCACTGTCTCAAGGACAGTGCGAGTTCTATCAGTTGTGTGCTTCTGTATAGATGTATATATCTATACATCTAGCTGTGATATACATATGTGTATGTGACAATCTCAGTTAGCGGCGGACTAGTTACCGGTTAGCGACGGATATTTCCAGCTCCATTAATTGCATTAATCTACGGTACGACATGGTGACGGATATTCCCTGTAGCCATTCCACTGGCGAGGTAGAAACTATATTGCCGTAGATAAAGTTGCCTGTCCTCCGACCCTCATCCCTCGGCAATGATGATACGACAACCTATCACTATATCTTATATAGTAGTAGATGATGTCTTAGTATTACATTAGTGAGTTCATCATGATTCTGTTACGTACGTCCTTCAGATACTAGATACGATAAGGTTAACATATACTACACGATATGTATACAGAATATAGATGATTCACACTAATGTATGCAAGAATGAATCTTGGGTTGTGTTCTGAGCCATCCGTTCTCACACTTAAAACACATAGGAATTAGTAGTGTGAGAGCGCCGAAGAGAGTGAGAGCGCCGGAGGGGGAGGAGAGAGAGAGTAAAATGGTACGACATGGTGAAGTAGTACTGTATTTTGGCTCCAGTTCCAGCTCCATTTGATCTACGGTACGATATTGTGATCAGGATATAGTACCTGCAGCCATTCGACTGACGAGGCAGAAACTATGTAGCCGTAGATAAAGTTGACTGTCTTCCGACCCTCATCCCTCGGCAATGATGATACGACAACCTATCACTATATCTTATTATTACATTATGTGAGTTCATCTTGATTCTGTTACGTACGTCCTTCAGATACTCGATACGATAAGAACATATACTACACCATGTGTACCGAACATAGATGATTCACACTAATGTATGCTTGAATGAATCTTGGGTTGTCTTCTGAGCCATCCGTTCTCACACTTGGCAAAAAATCGAATTTTTTATACTTTATCGGCTTTCGAAAATGTACTCAAATTACATGATGGTTCCTTTAGTTAGCTTGCTTCTGTTACAATTATATTATTTGTGACTATCGATCTTACCAGATGGCACCCATGACCCGAGGAGCGGCACGTCGTTTGATAAAAATAGTGAATGCTGAGGTGGCTCCTCCTACAGTTAAGGAGGAAGTGGCACCGGTTGCTAGTGAGACCGGAAGTTCTATTCATCCAGCACCGGTAGCTAGTGAGACCGAGAGGACTCTTCATGCAATCCTTGCAATGGACGACAGCTCTCCTCGTACCAAAAATCTCATTTTTTCGAGGTGGTTGCGTGAACGTATCACTGAGCGTTTGCGTGAGCAGCGTGCTTCTCATTAGCTATT